>LR991106.1:14700000-14727500 GCA_905163515.2 Lymantria monacha
GAAGCGAGTGAAGTATGCAGAGATAGAGTTCTCTGGCACTCTGTTCTCTCTGCCTAACCTGCAAGGGATATGGCGTGATGATATGTATGTATGTATCTTTAGAAAAAATACTTTTGATAAAGGACTTTCGATTTTTGCCTCTATTTGCGTAAAAAGCCACGACGGTTATGTATATAGAGCAATTCTTCACGTATAAATTCCCATAAAAGTTTCGGCGAAGACTTCAATGTTTCATCTTCTTCTTTTTATATTTTATTCATATCTTATAGTCTCTCCCACTGTTGGACATATGATAAGTCTAACAGGAAAGGCTTAATGCACTATATGAACCAAACAGATATTCTAATTTTCTTTTAGTGATTTTGCTTAGATTTTTTAATCGTCTCTTATAATCATCATCATCATTTTCCTGCTCTTATCTCAATTACTTGGGGTCGACACAATATGTACTCCTCTTCCTACATATTGCAAGAGTTATTGGCGATAATTTTATGACCGGCCGCCTACCAGACGTCAACCCTCCTCGGGAATGTAATTGTTGACCAAAGGGCATCAGATGGAGTTGGCCCAGGTCGAAATAAAGCTCTTAGTCGTCTTTTACGACATCCACGAGCAAAGTAAGGATTGGTAGTATTCGTAGCCACTACCACACAGCACTTATAATCGTCTCTTATAATAAATATCCATAGAAAATAAGGAGTGGCAACACTTTGAAATCATAGTCCATCAACACACCGCCGCGCCGCCCATTACGATCATTGCTGTGAAAAAAAAAAGTAAATTATGATGCCAACTAAATGGTTAATATATCTCTTGGGAAAAAAAATAGTTTAAGTGCATTTTCACTTACTTTTTATTATTAATTATTACATATAACAAAAGAAAAAATATTACGTAATAATAAAAATAATACGTAATAATATAAACAATAAAGTATAAAATATAATTAATATTGATGAGAAAGATGTGTTTGAATGTTGGAGATAACGTATGTCGAGTATAGTGAAATATATTGTTGGATCACTATGTGTGAGAATATGGGTACGTTTCTATGTGAAAGTATACGACATTGTAGTAGAGCTTGAATAGTTTAATGTATTTTTTTGTTTTTGGAGTTTGCTCCTTAAGAATCGATTTTCATATAAGGCGTCCGGTATCAGAAAAAAATGAGGAGTAAAATCTAGTGATCGAATGACCTCGTTACGTTTTTGGTGCGCAACCTTTACTGCGCACCTTTCACTTTCTGACGTGAGATAATACTTCACTGAACAGTTTTAATAAATGTAAATAAAAATATATATATTATTTTTAGTCAAATGAGCTTTTTTTGCGCCTGTTTTGATAATTGTACTTAAGGAGTAAATTCCAGTCGTGCGTCGGAGCTGACACACACACTTTTATTTTCTTTTAATATTTGCGTGCTTTGTCATCATTTTAGCACACACAATTCATACCATTTTCGTAATAGGAAGGAAATTGACCTACTATAAGACGCTGGTTAGACGTTTTGGTATGGTTTTTATATAGATTATTTTCTTTCAAAAATGTTATCTGTTTATTTTGGTATTGCCTTAGTGATGTTTTACGATATACATAGGCAAATAAGGGGAACTGAATGGTATTCTTGCTTTATCACGTTATGGAAATTTATGTAATGATAAAATAAAAAACAAAATTGAATAACGGGTAAACAAATGATGTCGTGAAAACTAATGCCAAATCTTCTGACTATTACATTATATTAATCTACTATATACCATGCTGATCAGAACAGCGTGGCATATAGTAGGTCAATTTCCTTTCTATTGTGGATGACGATCGAGCCCAGCGGTGGAAAATATGTGAGTCGAGATCGCGATGAGATAATCAACGCGCGCGGCGGACAGCGAATAGCTTTATTGAGTGATAAAAAAATCAAATAGACAGACACGATTGTGCTTATAATTTTATTGTATGTATAAATATAGAATCAAATATTTTCATTATACCAAAAACTATTGTGAGGTTAACGAACTCATTTACATAGTACTTCCTAGTGAATCATATAGCACCGGTCATTATATCTAAGTAATAGTAAATTTAACTGTTTAACACCGCTATATTCTTAATATATATAAATTACGCGTCACGTTGTTTGTCCGCGATGGACTCCTAAAGTACTTAACCGATTTTAATCAAATTTGCACAGCATGTGTAGTTTGATCCAACTTAAAAGATAGGATTGCTTCCATCTCAATTTATAGTCACAATATTATTTTATTGAAATTTATTTGTCTATTATTTGACAGTCACAATTATCTGTTATCTATTGACTTAGCACGTGTTACTGAGGCTACCTTAACCACCACCAGGTCCTTTGTATGCTTGTGTTTTGATATATATATATATATATATACATATATATATATAACATCAACATCATCTCCGAATATATGTCCCACTGTGGGGCTTGAGCCTCCTCCATAGTGGGAGAGAAATTGACCTGCTACACCACGCTGGTCAGACGTGTTGGTATAGGGTTTTGTTTCGAGTTTTCCTTCTCTTGCATAGATGTTATATACGTTTAATATATATATTCATCCTACTGTTGGGCTTAACCACCATCGTCAACCGTGGATACAACGTCCCGCACTCAATCTAGAATATGTTGACGCCGACAGGCCGAATCATAATGATGATGAAAAATGTACTTGAAACCTCTTTAATAACAACTACACGTTGGACATTAAAGACGTGTTTTATCTGTAGATTTTTTAGATTCTAGATGAATTTGAACTAAGGCGACCTCCTGTGTATATAGATAAAAACACCGCAATAAAAAGTCTCACCATAGATATGGTAAAGAATTTAAAACGCCGGCAAATTAAAATCAAATTATCGCGATGAAATCCGTAAAATTAAATTTATTTCACACTTACTTGCGTAAATATCAGAAATTATTTAATAAAATAATTTTTATTAGCAATTAATGTCACATAAAACATGAGTTAATAATATATGTTTTAGATAACAATTTTAAATATTTTTTTGATAGTTGTGTGGTAGCGGCTTCGAATACTTGCCCTTTACCCTTGCTTTGCTCGTGGGTTACGTAAAAGACGACTAAGAGTCTTACATTTTTTTTGTGCGCTTTGGAAAATGCATTTTCACATCCCCTTTACTTGTTACAGCAAAGGGGTATGTAGGACTCACTGACACATTGTGGTTTTACTGCATCAGAATACCTACTAAAAACCACAGCGGCTCCGCGTCCCCGCCGGTTGTGGAACGCCAAAGGTTCGCCTTTTGGGCATAAGACTCTGACGTTTCGGCGGTTAGCTGACTAGCGCCCTAGGTCAATCATGACTGAGGGAAGAGGAGCGCGTAGCGTCTTCGCCGTCTCCCCATACGTCGTCTGCGCAGCGGATCAGCATAGGCACATGCCTCACGGGCCCGCCCCGCCGCTTCCTTCTGCGCTATGATCTCCTCGCAAAAGGAGGTCATAGCCATCCAACACCCATCACTGTCGACCATCTTATTAATATCGGTCGGCAGTGATAGGTCTTCACCCATAACAGACGCCAGGGCACGCCTTTGAGTTCTCCATGTAGGACACTCTTCTAATGTGTGGCACGCTGTGTCTATGGACGCGCCACACTCGTGACATCCAGGGGTCTCTTCGCATCTTGCAACTTGCTGCAAGTACTTACCGAAGCACCCATGTCCGGTAAGGTGTCTATTGATCCAGCGATAGAGGTGTGGGCCAACAGCCTACACTATCTCTCTTCCGGCTACAGGAGATTCTAGATCCGCCCTCCATCGCTGGATCAAGGTTCCTCGAGCCGTCGCCATCCGTCTGTCCATATCTCCGTCAGAGATCTGCTCACTCTGGGCCCACGTGGCGGCACGGAGCCGGTAGGCCTCTGCCTGGACCTCCGCTTGGAGTTCCCGGGGTGGGTCACTTGCTAGCATCGTTGATGCAGTCCACGACACCGTACGGTAACCCCTTATAATCCTTATACTAAGAGTCTTACATATAATGACCTTTTTTTTTTTTTTTTGTTTACGCTGTAGAAATGCTTTTGCGCACATCCCCCGCCAGTGACAGACGGGGGGGTGTATGGGACTCGCCAGCCATGAGATTGACGGCCGGAATACCCACTAAAACCTAACAGCGGTCCCTTACGCGCTTTTACGGGATGCCGGAGAGATCGTCTATTGACATTCTATCCCCGACACCCCTACGCTTAGCCATCTGGCCACGACCAGTCAGCCGTCAAGGCGGTGGGAGGAGGTGCGCGTAGCGGCGCCTCCCTCTCCCTGGTCGCCGCCGGCGGAGCGAGTTCGCAGACGCGAGTGCTTCGCGTTCTCGCTCCGCGGCCTCCTTTGCAGAGATGACTTCCTCGCAAAAGGAGGCCATCGACGTCCAGTGCCTGTCGCTGTCAAGCATCTTGTTGATGACGGTTGACAACGACAGGTCCGCTCCAATGACCGCCGACAGGTCGCAGCGCTGAGGCCCCCAGGCGGGACATACCTCCAGGGTGTGACGCGCGTCATCGATTTGCGCGCCACACTCATGGCATCCAGGGGCCTCTTCACGTCCAATTCGGTGCAGGTACTTACCGAAGACCCCGTGTCCGGTAAGTACCTGCTACATATAATGACCTGAGCCAACTCCATCTGATGCCGTTTGGTCAACAATTACATTCCCAAGGAGGGTTAACGTCAGGCAGGCGGCTGGTCATAAAATTATTGCCAATAACTTTTACAACATGTACTATGAGAGAAGAGTACATTTTGTATCGACCCCAAGTAATTGGGATAAGAGTAGGAGAATGATGAATGATGGTTTTTTAGATAACAGTTTTGTAGACGATTAGGTATTTCTTATATCCTTAGACTTCAAAAAAGCTTTGTCCTTCATTTGATCATGGCAAATTAAAGTGCCTGAAATGTCTGCCAATTAAAAAAGAAATTATATTTCAAAAGGAATAAGAACAATAGAAATTCATTGACCCTTAATATCAACTACTAATAAATAATAAATGATTTAGTTAAATACGATATTTTTTTTATTTATCGTCCAATTATCAGCATAGACACCAGTGACGGATAAGTTAAGGAATGAACGCTTGATTTGGTATGGACATGTGCTGAAACGGGATGAAAGTAACATTGCGAGGAAGGTTTTAAGTATGAATGTTGAAGGTTCTAGGCGTAAAGGGAGACCAAAGAAAAGATGGATGGACTGCGTGGAGCATGATATGGATAGATAGGGAGTGACTACAAAGATGACGTCTGATAGGGCTGTATGGAAAAAGAGGACATATTGCGTCGACTCCAAGTAGTTGGGATATGAGAAATAGAATGATAATGATCGTCCAAATATCAGCATGATTATTTAAAATAATATTTTATAAAACTGCATATACAGGCACTTTTGCCCTAAAAGACCCATTGGAAGTTTTCCATCAAAAGTATTTTACCCAAAATTATATTAATAAACACTATCTATTAGTATTTTTTTAAAATAAAACCTTATCGGAAATATATTGAGAATACGTGCATTTTTACCCCTAGAAAACCCATTAGACGTTTTCCATCAAAAGTATTGTACCCAAATGATATCAATAAACACTATTAGTTTTTTTTTTTATAATAAAACGCTATCGCAAAATGTTTAGAATATATACACTTTTACCCCTTTTTTTCGGTAGTCTATGGTGTGAACGCACATTGCCCCCTCATCCGGGACGACGGGAGGGCAACCTGTGGCCCTATAACCTACCGTATTCCGTGGCCAGCCCGGCGGGTTACCCTTTCGGGTACCATCCCCGTCGACGCCCCAGCCTTCGTTCAGGGCGTCACCCTCACGCGGTCAGCCTCTCTGCGGGTGACGGACATATTACGGTATTCCCTGGTCCAGTCACCCGTTCATTTTAATAAGCACTATTAGTATTTTTTTTTAATAAAACGCATTAATTATTTATATAATATATTATATATTTTCGTAGTAAGCTTCTACGTCGATTGCCATTATATCTTTGTGTAGTATTTCGTTGTACAAGCCCTCGTTCTCACACAATGGACCTTGGCTAAGGCTCGTAGCATGTATCCTTGATCTAGTTTATTTCCTTTTGCTTTATGTATACAGTAAAAACAAAACGCTCCAACGTGTCACACATTTATCTTAATTACGTATTAAGTCTTTAAATGAATATATTGCGAATTAATAATATATTTTAGAACTTAGACGATTTGGTTGACGGTGGACTCACAGATGCAATGTTGACATATATCACCAATATGTTCATTTCTAAGAGTTATCTAAGAGGGCGTTATGACCATAGCAGAAAAAGATTGGATCGAACGGACTAAAAATAAAAAAAAACCGAACTGAATAGAAAGAACTTCCTATCTAATAAAATACATCAATACCAACTGAATAACGCAAGAAAAAAATCTATAATTTTTATTATATAAATATAATCCGAAAATATAAGTGCAATTTATACAAATTAATTCATATATGTTGTAAAGCTGTGTGGTAACGGTTACGAATACTACCAACCCTTTAATCTTAGACTTAACTTTGATCTTGGATGTCGTAAAAGACAACTAAAAACTTTATATTAACCTGGACCAACTCCACCTGATGCCGTTTGGTCAACAATTATATTCTCCAGGAGGATTGACGTTTTGCGGGTACCGCACGGTGTCTACCGAGGCGGCATGCCTATTGGCCGGGACACTCCCGTGGGACCTAGAGGCGGAGATGCTCTCCGACCTCTACCGGCGGGTTACCTCAGTGCGCGACGAAGGTGGCTCCCCATCGTTGAGCGAGATAGCCACCTGGCGCGAGGACGCCCGCCGAGACATCATGGCCCGTTGGGTTACGCGGCTGGAGAGGCCTAGACACGGTGTTGTTACCGTCGAGGCCCTCCAGCTCGTACTGATGGAGTGGATGGAGCGGCGGCACGGAGTGCTCTCCTTCCGGTTGGTACAGGTCTTGTCGGGGCACGGTTGCTTCGGCAAGTACCTGCACACGGTCGTGCGGAGGGAGTGGACTCCGTCCTGCCACCATTGTAGTAGCGACGAGGACACGGCGCAGCATACGCTTGAGGTATGTTCGGGCTGGGACGGGCAGCGCCGTGACCTCGTCGCTGTCATCGGTGCCGACCTGGCGCTGCCGGCTGTCGTGAAAGCGATGGTCGACAGCGTCAGGAATTGGGACGCGGTCGCCGCCTTCTGCGAGGCTGTCATCTCGCAGAAGGAGGCGGCGGAACGAGTCCGGGAGGATTCCCGTGACCCGGGCCGCTGCCCGCGGCCGGGGCGGCGCAGGCGCGAATACCTGCGCCTGATGCCGCCCTAACCGAGGCTTCGGGAGATCGGACCGGGGAATTGTCCGGTCACCCGACGTGAGGCCACCGCGTGAGGACGACACCTCGACGGCGAAAGCTGTCGGGGCGTCGACAGGAGAGGAGCCCGAGAGGGCATATCGCCGAGCGGGCCAACGAAGACAAAAATCGGGTACCGGTGGCCCGCTCGCACGGCGAAGAAGAGGTGCTTGCAGGGTGGGTCAATGGGGTTGCGCGCCGCCTCTTCCGTCACCCCGGACCGACTTGGCGGGGTGCGACGTCCATGGCCCACCGCAAAAAAAAAAACAAAAAAAAAAAAAAAAAAAAAGGAGGATTGACGTGCAGTAGTGACGAGGACACGACGCAATATACGCTCGAGGTATGTCCGAGCTGGGACGGGCAGCGCCATGACCTCGTCGCTGTTATCGGTGCTAACCTGACGCTGCCAGCTGTCGCGAAAGCGATGGTTGACAGCGTCAGGAACTGGGATGCGGTCGCCGCCTTCTGCGAGGCTGTCATCTCGAAGAAGGAGGCGGCGCAACGAGTCCGGGAGGATTCCCCTTGACCCGTCCCTTATTCGTCTCTTATGATCATCCACGAGTAAGATAGGGGGTGATGAAATGTATTCTTACGCCGTCAGCTCACGGAAATAATTAATATGCTTCTTTAACAGAATCATCGCAACTCTAAATATGTATCCGGGTAATGTTAATAAAGTCGTCCTCTATTAAGTAGAACTACAAATTGTTTAACAAAATATGATTGAGTTACACGTTCGCTTCCCCTTATAGAAAATACTTTATAAAAAATAGGAATATAAAAAAAAATATAAGATAAATTCATTTTTTAACCGACTTCCAAAAAGTAGGAGACAATTTCTTTCTTATTCATTATGTAATGCGTAACGGCGCCAGTCTGTCTAGCTTCCCTTTCTCTCACGCTATGGGAGCGATAGGCAGGCTTCTTCTCTCTCATTCTAACCCACAGTGCTAGCCGTGTAATGTACACATTACTACTTAAGTAAACTAAATACTACTACTTAAATATACCTATTTTATAATTAATAAAAGGTTTTAATAATAAATAATCTTGCCTTACATTATCATATTAATAAACATAAATATTAAGGAATAACTTAAGCTTTTCTCATGTTAAACAATTTCAATATTAGATAGCTCAACTTAGATTAGTTTCAGTTATCACTTCTGTTGGGCGTCCCAAGACGCAAACGTCAAGTATTTTTTTATATTATATTAGCTTCTACCCGCGGCTTCGGCCGCGTAAAAGGTTAATTTCCTACAGTTTTTCATCCCCTATTTTTAATTTACCCCTTAAGGGAAATTTTTCACCAAATTTTAATGTCTTATTTACATCTATAATTATTATGATTAGATCTAATCAATAGCCTAAAATAAGTTTCAAGCTTCTGGCTTTAAAAATGACGATAATTCTTTACAACTTTTCATCCCCCTTTACAAACCTTTTTTGCATTAAAAAGTAACCTATGTCCTTTATCAGGCTCTAAACTAACTGTGTACCAAATTTCATTTAGATCGGCTCAGTAGCTTTGGCGTGAAAGAGCGACAGACAAACAGAGTTACTTTCGCATTTATAATATTAATAAGGATTTAGAAGTGTATTAAGTAGTTATAAGTTTTTATAAAGATAATAATAATTATATAGATATTTTTTACAACTTACTACAAGCTCGATTACAAGGTCAAGCATCGTATTAATAATTCATACAAATCACCATGAATCTATTACTGCGAACAATATTACTCAATATTACCTTCAGTCAATAAAACATCCGTTGATCAATTGACTATTTATATTTATTAAAAAAATATTTTATATTTATTACAGAACGTGTGTATTAGAATGTATACAAATGTTGAATATAAGATATAAAACTATTTTTACGGATTCTATCGCGTTTGTATTTTATTTTTTAATTAATCGACGTTTCGAATAGTTTAAAACGTTCATGGTCACGAGAGGACTAATGAACACTGTAAAGTGTTCGAAACGTCGCGCAATTAAAAATCAAATACAAACGCAATAGAATTCGTAAAAATAGTTTTATTTCAAATGTGTAATACTCGCGTAAACATTAGATATCATTATATTACAATAAATTATCATTTCATTTGCATTTCAACTAACAAGCGTCCTACTGCCAGGCTGGATTTTCCTTCACAATAAGAGGGAAATTCACCTACTATACATTGATCGCGTAGGTTTTCCTTCTTATGTATAGATGTCATCTGCATGTTATATCCCTTAGTCGCCATTTGATAAAGGAGTGCGTGATAAATGGTATTCTTACTCCATCACCACACGGAAAACAGACCAAATATTATGGATTACTAAGATAAGAAGTTATTTCAAATCCACAAGAACTCATATTGGTTTTGTATCTATATAGGCATGTAAGAAAATGACTGTGCTTTAAAGCTAATTGCTTTGTTTATGCTATTTAATGTTATTCTGTTTGAATACCGTCATCCCCTGATATTAAGATTAATATCAATGTGATTAATATCCATGATTCATTAATAACCATTTTCGCTATCGCAGCAGGTGTCATGATGACGGCGATTACGTAGAATCTTTTATGCGCATTGTTTCAGTATTACTAAGTTTTAAACTGTTTGTTGACATTTATAGACACTGTTGCTCAGGAGAGCAACAGTGTGAAACGCTATGATAAATAGGAATTTATCATAGCGCTTTATATTACAGCATATACTTGACTCAATAAAAAGGCTGCCTTGTACAATTAACTCTTTTAAAAATTCAAGTAGGCTTTGCCTGAGATTAGCCCTTTCAAACAAACTCTTCAGCTTGATAACAAAAATATGGATAATACTGATAGAGGAAATGTGATGAGCTTAGAGTAATTAACTGTAGCTTTTTTTCGGATAGGTTAAGAATACCTATGCGTCAGATACCCATAAGAATCGTAAAAACCGGCTAAGGGATAAGCAGAAAAGTGGGCAGTTGTACTTTTTTCAAAAAATTTAACACCAAGTGCGACCGCCAACGCCTCTATCAAGTATAGGAATTTTTTTTTTTTTTTTTTAAGGACACCACCCTGCACTAAGGAAATAAACCTTGTATTGCGGGGGACTTTACAAACATGCAATTAACGCAGACAAATTACACCCAGACTCAGAACAACACTTTGTGGATCACACAAAGTAATGTCCTGCGTGGGAATTGAACCCACGGCACTGGCACGGAAGGTCGGTATCTTAACCACTACGCCATCTGTGCAGTCAAGTTATTGTATTGTTCCTCTTGAAAAGATTTGTGTCCAGCAGTGGCCTATAGGCCGATGAAAAGATGGATGTGTTATTTAGTTGCAACCAAAACCTGAGGGACTTTATTATACTTATTATACGCCTAGAGATCTTCAAATAGAAGACATAGATTACACTTAAACTATGAACAATCATTTTAAAATTATACAGAGTGTGATTCCGCGTGGTATAGCTTGAACCCACGACGCTATTCTACAAGTACACCAGAAGTGCAGTCATTACTCATCTAAGAAAGCAAAATTGTTATAACAACATCTGTTCCATTAGATTTGCATACAGATTCTGTATAAACTAGTGAATAAGTAAACCCAACATTAGTCTAAAGATAGACTAGATTGAGGAACAAAGTTAATTTTTATGTTTGAACCCGTAATCTTCATACATTGACAAAGATCGCAACTATTTTACCAACTGCAAATCGAGATTACAATCGCAATTGTTTTATGACGTCATCAAATTTATGATCCTCAATTTTTGTCCCTTACTTGTATTATATTTACTTGTACTATATTTTACCTTTACTTGTATTGTTTTTGCCAAATTTTATGATTATCAAATCACGAACAATAACCCAATAGTTTTTGATTTCCTTACGAGTATGAAAATATGCGACATAAACAGAGGTGTTTTTCAATGGCTGTTATTTATAAGTTACATTTTTCATAGCTTCTAAGAAAAAGGAACTTGATAAATAGACGAACGAACCACAAAGTGATCTTTTAAGCCTCCCGTTTTATTTCTTTTCAGTTGCGGAACCCTAAAATGAATATTTTAAGCGTAAACAATCACACCTACATTAAGCAATGAATCATTGTCTTATCAATACATTTATAAATATACAAATAAAATTGAAAAGTCTATTTGTAATTACAAATTAACAGCTTTTCACTAAATGCATAATACGGTACTTTCATAAAAAAAACTATTTTTAATTATTCTCTGTGTGTCTGTCTGCCTGTTTGTTCCGTCTAATCTCTGAAATGGTTAGACTCATTTCAACGAAACTTTCACGGACAGGTAGCTGATATTATAAAAAGTAACTTAAACTACTATTATTTTAGAAAAATCAAAACTAAAACCATTGAGTGACACCGAATGCGCGATTGAAGCCTTGGTAAGGACATAGCCGACATAGGCTAGCCTTTTATCATATCTAGCAGACTAAGCCGCGGGCGAAAGCTAGTAAATTATAATAATATAAGTACCTACTTAACTGTACGACTCTATGAACAATTTATTCAAGGTTATAGACGTTTAAATCTACCAGTAATACGAGTAATAGAATGCATAATAGATTAACAAGTAACAGAAATCATCATTAAAATTCTATATCCATGACTCATATAATATCAATAAGTTATCTTAATTATTGTAAATACAAATGGCAGCTACGTAAACTACCAGCTATTAAATTGCTCATGGGTCGTCGTTAATCGTCTTTTATGACACCTACTAGCTTGTGAAAACATCTATGTTGCTGAGACAAGTCCATCTAATGCCATCTAGTCAACAACTTCATTTTTAAATAAATACAACACCCTGCATTAAGGACATAATCTTTGTATTACAGGAGACTAGCAGTATAATTAACGGACACAAATTACGCCAAGAATCGGCAATCGGTAGGAATCGAACCCATCACACTAGGTCGGTATTTTAACCATTACAACATCTGTTCAGTTAATTATATAATTAACTAAACGCATATAACATCTATTCTTTGTTTGAAGTAAACACTCCTTGGGCATATGCATCTAACAACAACACATATGCCCAAGCAGTGTTTACGTCATACAGTCCATTTCTTTAACACTCCTTTATTTGATTTTTTTGACAACCACCATAAAAAAAAATTATTATCGACTGCTTGCCTGGCGTCAATTCTCCTTGGGAATGTAATTATTAATCAAACGGTATCATTATTTAATTGATATTCTTAATCTATTTCTTTTTAATTGCCGATAGTGGCAAACGAGCTAGCAGCACACCTGATTGTAAGTGACACTGTTGCTCATGGACCTTAGCAATACTAGGGCATAGCTAGGCCGCTACCTACCGTGAAGCAAGTGCTCTTCTCAAGCCTCGTTTAAAAAAGGACATGTCATAGCGTTCGGGAAACACAGCAGCAGGTAGTTCATTCTAGATCCTGCACGTACGTGCGAGAAATGATCGGTGTAAACCTAGAGTTGACGATCGTATCGTTTCCAGGTGAAATGGATGAACCTTGCTACGATGTCAAATGGTACGATGATAAAATAGTCATGGTGGTTCCAAGTCAAACAGACACTGAGAATCGTTTTTGTTAGTTGCTCATGAATGGAATAATGGGATTAGGCTCATTATGAAATATAATCCATAATGTACAAATACTTTAAGTATCTTATAGACCATCTGTACGCTTTTAAACTGTCTAGTGTACAAATAGTTCTTCTTCTTCTTCTTTTTTGTATTGTTGGCAGTGTTGAATTGTCATTTTCTTCTTATAGTCTCTTCATGTTATTCATTGTCCGTCAATAAGTGAAATCGTCGCCATTAGAATAATGTTAGGGCCACATTGGTAATGGAATTATTTGGGAATTTTAGTAGAAAACGTTGTAAAGCACTTTTATATCATATTTACTATATTCCAGCAGTTTCTTCTCATCACATTATATAAAATGTCATCAAAATTATCTAATATAACACGTTGAAACACTAAGATATTAAATATAATACAAGACTACTACAAGACGTCATCGGATACCCACTAAAGGCTTATAAATGATTATTTATTTATATAAGTAACTCATATTTTGTTTCTTTTTTTTTAGTATGTTTGGACTCACTTCGTCCTTACGGTCTAGGGCGACCAAAGGGTGCGTAGCCAAATAACTCACCGTATTCCTTTCCCATCGCCATTGAGTCGATAACTTGTACCGAATCCTTGACGCCCATAGCTGGCCTTGAGCCTAAGCCACATATATTTACACAATACATAATTGCATCAAAATATTTCCATACATCAGTATCTCAACAATCACAATTGGACGGAAGTATTAATGTAAATATTAATTAAATAAGATTAAATTCACGGCCGATAACGTAATTACTAACAAATATCTACGCATTCGAATATCGTGTAGTTATTATAACAAATCTATGCCGTTCAAATAGTTTTGGACTATACAAATGGTGCAGTGGTTAAGAAACCAACTTGCCGTGCCTGTGTCATGGTTTCGATTTCTAAGTAGGACAATATTTTGTGCAATCCTCAAGTTGTTTGTAACTGAGTTTGAGTGTAATTTGTCTGCGTTAATTATATATATTATACGTAATACGAGGATTATTTCATTAGTACAAGTGGTGTCTTTTTTAAAAAGAAAAAAAAATGTTTTACTGAATCGCTTTTATAAAATTACAATTACATTTTTTATCTTGGTTTATATACATTCCAATACTGGATATTGTATTTTTATTGTAAAAATACAAGACTTACGCAGGTAATATAAAGGTAAAAGGCAGACGTAGGCGTAAGTCCTGTATTTTTATTGTAAAAATACAGAACTTACGCCGCTCTTCACTCTGGGTGGTTGAATAAGGTCTGACTGAGTCTTATCTAACCACAAAAGTAAAAGCGAGTAGGTACGAAAGAGGGTATTGGCGTAAAGATGCGAAAGAGAATGCTCTGATGGTTCGGACATGTGGAAAGAATGCCGAACGAACGTCTGGTTAAGAAGATATACAATGCGAAAGTGGAAGGATGTAGGTACCAGGGGAGACCGAGACTCACCTACCTAAATCAGATTGGGTACGTACGTTGAAGGAAGGTGGAGTCAAGAGTCTCCGAAACTGGCGAGCGTGTATGAAGAGAATTATAAATGTTGAGGAAGCGAGTGAAGTATGCAAGGATAGAGTTCTCTGGCACTCTGTTCTCTCTGCCTACCCTGCAAGGGATATGGCGTGATGACATGTATGTATGTATGTACAAAAGTAGGAGGTTGGTGTATTAAAAATAAACTCTTTAGTGATAATAAGACGGAACCTGATATAGTGGCTTTATGCGGTACTGCCGCGAAATATGCAAATGATGTTGACTCATTCATTGGTTTTGCATGCGAATCGTGTAGGTGACAATACAACGCCTACATTTTCTAAGACGAAATGTGTTGGTTTTACTGAAAGATAAAATATTAGAAGCAGACATGACCTAGTCTTGAAATGAATTATAGATTTTACTTCGAACTCCAAGGAAACCAAGTATATGATTCATCAAAATCCATATAAACTTATATTTTTAGAGGTTATGGTTGGCTCTCCGGAGTGATAGTGAGCCAATGTATGGGTATTTAGTTCACCATAAGTTTACTCTCTGCATTTTGAATGGAGCATTGGTATGTACTCCCTTAGCTATCATTTACCTAATATGCACAACTATTTCAGTTATTTCATTAACGCGAAATGTATTTTTAATTATAATTTCTCGTCTTTATTACCGAAGGGATAAACATGGGTATAAATACAACAACTTATTTTGCAATAGAATAATTAAAGTTACGTAATAGTGGTTCAGCCTATTGCCGCTAACAGAGCACAGTTACACATATCAAGCTACTGCGATTTTGCAATTCCCCGACTGAACCCATGAAAATCGAGAAAATCTGAAAAAAAATTCAAAGAATAATATTCGTTGTCGTTACATAGGACTCGTTACACAGAAAAATTAGAAATGTCAAAATAATAGCGGTTGCAAGCAGTATAATTATAATAATTATGATTAGTTAATATTGCCATATCCTCACAACCGTAGCAGAGAAAATATGAAGTATATCTTTAATCAAATTTGTCGATCATGATCAAGCAATTTCGATAAATCTGTTTATTGATTATCTTATTCTTAGATTGACTCTTTATTTATTTAAACTCTGAACTGTTAAACTCTTCATCATTCTTCGGGCTCGGAAGCGGTGAATTGGCATACAGGCTCGGCAATGCAGTATGCATCTAAACCGGTCATATAAAAAGAGGAAGAAACGTTTTATTACATTGCTTATGCACAAAAACGTAGACTAAAAAACAAATAAGTTTTATTATCACTTAAATCTAGGGCTGCGAATTTACGAGAATTATTAAAAATAATTCTATAATTAAACTTCTCGAAACACTCTACTTCTTCTTCTACTCAGGGTCGGCTCTAGCGCATGTAGCGCCCGGGTGCAATCAATCTCCTGGCGCCCTCTTGTATCAAAATGCGTGAACAAAATGGAATAGGTTGATAGTTACAATACGTTCGAAGCGCCCCCTAATACTCGGCGCCCGGGTGCACCGCACCCTCTGCACTATAGGTAAAGCCGGCCCTGCTTCTACTCGTAAGTTCATAGATTTGCTTATTGAGAACTTACTTGCTTATTAGGAGGTAACTTGCCATACTATCTATAAATGGCTGGAGAGGTTAGTATGGATTCTAATCCATACTAATTGCCTGCGATTTAAAACCTTTTAACACGTTTTTGAGAAACGATCCTGATCTCATCATCATCATCATAGCCCATACATGTCCCACTGTTGGGCTCGGGCCTCCCTTCGTAATGGGAGAGAAATTAACCTACTATACCGCGCTGGTCAGACGTGTTGGTATGGGGTTTTGTTTCGAGTTTTCCTTCTCTCGCATAGATGTTATATGCGTTTTATATCGCTTAGTCGCCCCGTACGATCACCCACGGGTAAGATAGGGAGTGGTAAATAGTATTCTTACTTCGTCACCACACGGATGTATGATCCTGATCTAAAATGCTTAAAATATATTTATAATATATTGATGAATAAACCATATAATAAAGACATCATCACCACTCCAATTAATTTTAGGCGACGCTATATAATCTCATCTTATCGAACTTATTGCAAAAGTTTTGATTATAATCTTATGATCGCCCACTACCTGACGTTAACCCTCCTTGGAAATGCAATTATTGACTAAACGGCATCAGACGAAGTTGACCCTAATTAATATTAAGCTCCTAGACGTATTGTACGACAATCCAGAGTTTTTACGATACTCACGAATATAATAAGGCTTGATAATATTCATAGCTGCCACATCATATTCAGCATTCGTAGCTACGAAAGGGCAACACACCCCATGAGCTCATCGGCAGATTTTTTATCCGTCCGTAAAATTTCAAAGTATTTTTTTTAATAATTCACTTATCTATCTTAAGTTCTAAGTCAAGATAGTTGCTTTAAGCAAAGCAGGAACGATTTCCTAAATACAAACAAATGGTTATCTTACAAAAGCATTCTCTCTTAAAATAAGTATAATATAGTTATTATTATCATCGTTATTCGCCTGATATTATCTGACTGGCTTCAACACTTCTTCGACATGTAATTATTGACCAAACGGTATCGGATGGAGCTCTATTTTATACCGTTGGGTCAATAATTACACTGAGTCAGCTAGCTTAGGTCTAAATAAAGCTCTTAGTTATCTTTTACGATATCCACGAGCAAAGTAAGGGTTGGTAGTATTCGTAATCGCTACCACCCAGCAATATATTAGAGTTAAATTTTAATATTAAGATATAAAAATATATTAAAACTGTTCTTGGTAACCCTGACTGTTAAAACCTGTCAAGAAATCCTTAACATTTATTGGTATCCTTGCAAAGAATTTACAAGTGCCTGTATAGGTGTACTAAAGCTTAAACTTTACGAGCGCTTTTAAAGTAATTATTTATGCAACATTGTTAAGTGAATTTCAATTTCTCTTCCTTACAAAATTACGAGTTTACATGTGGTGAAGTGGTTATACCGAGGCGTGGGTTTAACTCCCACGCAGGCAAGTGATTTATGGGATTCACAAATTCTACGTTTGGGTGTAATTTCTGTCCAATAAAATGATATCTTTTTAGACTCTCCGCTATACAATGACTATTTTCTTAGTGCCAAAATCGTTTTATTTCCATATGGGCAGAAATGTATCTCTATTTCAACTTGTTTGATAGAAATTAGTCTAATATAGATAGAGGTACGTTACAGAGTAGGTTATGTAGTCGTTCACCACCCTTCCATTGCCTCGGACTGGCAGGATGTGACGATACTGTGGCCTACCACCAAATAAAAAATTGCACGCCTTTATTATACCGATTTCACTCCTATTATGTAAAGTGCTGTTATGTAGATATAGAGATTTATTATGAATTCAAATGATTCAAGTAAACAACTGCAGAAATTGAAATATTAACAGTAAAGACTGCTAATCTATATTACCTGCTATATTACTATAATCATACTTTAAACAAGTATAATGGCTACAATACCTTAAAATTACATTAGTAATGTGGAATATCACTTCTATATTTATACTGTTACCTAAAGCACACGAACTTAAACCTAATTTAGGATTCAAAGTTGCATTATATTCTAAGTTTTATTTGTAACCAGAATAGAATAAGTGTAAGTTAACGTAATAAATGCTACGTGGCTTGATTAATGTAGAGGGAGTTTTCAAAAAACCAGGATTGCTTGCAAAGACGGTTTTATTAAACTCCAGCAGCTTTTTTAACTTTCTGTTTGTAACAAAAATGATTGAAATGCATATAATGATTTATCATCATCATCATCATTACACCCCATATATGTCCCTCTGTTGGGCTCGGGCCTCCTCCGTATTGGGAGGGAAGTTAACTTACTACATCGCGCTGGTCAGACGTGTTGGTTTTGTTTTGAGTTTTCCTTCTTTTACATAGATATTATATACGTTTTATATAATGATTAACCACGGGAAAACTACTTTAGGTGATCACCCGTAATATATTACGGGTGATCACCGTTGGAAAGGGTAAAAAAAAAAATTGTATAAACTTATATCACATGGGTTCGTTGCCTAATGTCACTTCATGTGGCTTGTGCAATAAAGAATTATTATTATTGTCATAATTTTTTTTAAATTGCATTTGATGGCTTATTCAAGCAAACGATCCAATTGATGGAGGCGGATAAACACTTCTACAATACCAGGCATAGGTGGAGGCTTTCGCAATTCATTAAACGAGTCGCACTTGTAAATTCCTAATTATCAGACGTCAGTTTTTTGTGAAACTGTGATCATAACCGGGACTAGCTGACGTACGTATTTATGGCTGCACGCAGAAAACTATTAAAATTACTCGCGTTAATATTTTGCCAGTCAATTTATCTATCTAGGTACTTTTTTTCCTGAACGAAAGGCGTATAGCCTTCTCTGTATAGGGATGCTATATAATATGTTCCTGCGATGTTTCGCATAAAGTTGTATGTATACGGCGTCGTTAAAATATTCCTATCGGTATCGAGACCAGTTATTTGTAAAGGATTTCGAGCAGCGCCTCTAGCGTGCATAACTGAAACTAATTACGGAAACACCAACAATTTTGTTAATTTTTAAGGTGTGAAAGCGTAACATACAAACAAACTCACGCATTTATAATATTACTCTTTATTAAGTTCACAATTTTTACATAAGTATAGATACGATATAGTACCTTTACGAAAAAAAATACGAAAGTGATATAGTACCTTTTCAGTACCACGGCGGTCAGACGGTTTGGAATAGTTTTTTTTTCTGAGCTGTGCTTCTCTTGCGCTGATGTTATCTGCTTATATCCTTAGTCAACGTTTCCTATTCACAAGAAGAAAGAAGAATGAGTTGATGAATGTCAAAGTCGATCTAATCGACTTATAAAAATCCATTTTCTGTTTTAATTGTCACAGGTTCGATTCCCGCATAGAAATTTTATACTATATATAATATTAAAACACATTTATTTTTAATATTTACACGAGTATTACATATTTGATGTTTTTTTTTTTTTTCTTGTTTTTTTTTTCAGCTTCTATCGCGTTTATATTTGATTTTATTTTCCTGACGTTTCGAACACTTTAACAATGTCCTCGCGTGACTGTGATCACTATAAAGAGTTCGAAATGTCGGAAATATAAAAGCAATGGAATCCGTAAAAAAGGTTTTATTAGAATTAAAAAAACATCAAAACTTTTATCAAAGTTTGTAGAGCCGTTCAAGCGGTATTCATTTATATACAAATGTATAGAAAAGTATTATATAGAGAGATAAGCAAGGACACGCCTAAGGCAAGACTATCACTATTAGTTCAATACTCTATTGTCTTCAAATGGTTTCGAAACTTAATACATTCTATACACGTCTGGAGTCCCTGACGCTTCGTATCATTGAACTCGCGACTCCTGAGACCCACTTCACGTACATAACCATATTATCACGCCTCAACGGAACTGTACACATGTATAATGTGATTTGAACCCTATATTAGTTAAATCTAGGTCGAAAATTCAGGTTAGTAGTATTTGAAACTTTATCTGCTTCCGATCGGACCAAATACATAAATAGGATAAACTGTATATTATTGCATATACTCGTATTTGTATTTAGTGGGTACACGAAGTGTGTGTCGTGGTTCGAAGGGCATTTTGTATACAATTTTATTTAAGAGAGTTAATTTAGAAAATTAAGAGCCTGCTGCATATCTTGCTGGTTTTCCTCAACTTACGGCCGCGCTGCGATTCGATGACAGATAACTGCGAGGTAGTCTTGTCGCGGAATGAGATGGCGGAGCGGGTCTGGGAGGAACTTCTCTATGGCGACACACTCCGCAGTGACCGCGAAAGCTGTCGAGGCCTCAACTCTAGAACAGGCGATGCCCCGACGTCTAAAGCTGCCGGGGCGTCGCTTCGACACGATACCTGAAAGGGTCCAGCCGAACGGGGCACTGATGGCAAGTACATGCAAGGAACGTTATGAGATAGCCTACCACCCTATCGGTCGTCCCGGACAGATCAGGCGGGATGCGATCTCTAGCCTGCCACCAAAAAAAAAGGCATAAATATAATTCATTTCATCTCTCTGTGTGTGGTGACGGATTCATCATCTCTTTGTGTGGTGACGGAGTAAGAATACAATTCAACACCTCCTATATTACCCGTGGGTGATCGTAAGAGATGACTATAGGATATAAAATGCATATAACATCTATGCGAGGGAAGGAAATCTCAAAACAAAACCCTATACCAAC
This sequence comes from Lymantria monacha, assembly GCA_905163515.2. Lineage (NCBI taxonomy): Eukaryota > Metazoa > Arthropoda > Insecta > Lepidoptera > Erebidae > Lymantria > Lymantria monacha. The sequence goes on from LR991106.1 coordinate 14,720,731, forward strand.
ACGTTTGACCAGCGTTGTATAGTAGGTCTATTTCCCTCACATTAAAGAGGAGGCTCGGGCTCAACAGTACGAGATATATGAGCTGAAATGATTATGATGATAATTCATTTCATAAAATCCTTCAAAAATTAAAAACAAAAGAATATTATTATAAAATTATATAGAAATTAGTTAATTCATGCATTATTTCTCAGTAATATCTATTTGACTAATATTCAGAGAATTAATCTAATTACAATGAATAAAAAAAAAACAGTATCTTTGAGGAAATATATCGTAATTCTACTGCCTGTTGGCTTTCCAACGCGTTTCTATGTCTAAACAAGTACAAGTAATAGTTATTTAACTGCTTAGAACTATGTGCTTTACTTAGAATAACTACGTTTTACTATTCCTGTATAGTAATAAGTTTTTTTTTTAATAAATCGTATGAGTTTTTATTTTAATAGAAATAATAACGAAAACTTTCCGTCTGGTGACTGAGTAAGAATGATAATGAATAATTCAAGACTCCTTTTATCTTCCCCGTGAGGGTTGTAAAAGTTGACTAAGGAACATAAAATGCATATAATTCAAATTACTGAAATTTTTAGCATTTAAGACATGCAAACTTCGATTCATATTATATCTTACGTCTTCAATCGAATCGAAGTTTGCATGTCCTAAAATAGTTCACGATGGTGTAAGTGGCAGCACGGTTGGGCCGGATTCCCAATAGGCGCGGGTTCGAACCCCGCTTGTGACATCATTTTTTGTTTCGTATCGGGTATTTATGCATATAATATTTATATAAGAGAAGGAAAACTAGATATAAAACTTAATACCAACTCGCCCGATCAGCGTGGTATATTAGGTAAATTATCACTCCTATTTGGGGGAAGCTCGAGCCTAATAGTGGGACGTATATAAGCTGAGATAATAGATGAATCATGAAATCGAATTAACTAAAATTAAAATAAAATTCCATAATGAATGAATTGAATGACTATAACAAAATAACGCTTCGATAAAACGAAAAGAAAGAATAATCATTAAAAAGATATTGATTTTTAAAAACGTCTTGCTTAAAATATACTAACTTATGATATTTCTAAATAATTTATATTAGCCTCTTCAATTTTTCTTTTATACACTTGTGTAATAAGAGCATGTATTCAGGAGTTTTATTTGTTTACGAGCAATTCTTGCATTACTGAGTTAAATAAACGACTTCATAATGCTTCCTTCTTATTCATATTTCTCATACTTGGATACAAGTGAAAGAAATTGGCCTGGTGTACCATTAAGGATAAGCCTTAATAGATATTTATGTAGCTATTTACATGCAAATATTACAATTAAATCTCTTAATGTAACGCGTGAATGTGAGCAAAACCAAAATAATGGTCTTTGAAAGAGATGAAGCCAGAACAGATGTAAGAGTAACAATAGGTAATGATGTACTAGAGCAAGTGGATGAATTTGTATATCTTGGATGTGGATTTAGCCGAGATGGAAGGTACACCACTGATATAGAGCGAAGAGTGAATGCGGGAAATAGAGTGAACGGAACGTTGGGGCAACTTCTCGGCAGCCACCACCTCAGCCAGAAGGCACGTGTAGCAATACATAACGCAGTGCTTGTCCCGACATTACTGTATGGAAGCGAGAGTTGGGTATGCAGAAAAGAGTATGAAAGTAAAATTAATGCGGTCGAAATGCGATCTCTTCGGAAAATCTGTGGAGTTAGGCTGACCGACCGCATTCGTAACGACGACGTAAGAGAGCGAGTAGGTATGAAAGAGAGTATTGGTGTAAAGATGCGAAAGGGAATGCTTCGATGGTTCGGACATGTGGAAAGAATGCCGAACGAACGTCTGGTTAAGAAGATATACAATGCGAAAGTGGAAGGATGTAGGTACCGAGGGAGACCGAGACTAACCTACCTAGACCAGATCGGTCAGGTACTGAAGGAAGGTGGAGTCAAGAGTCTCCGAAACCGGCGAGCGTGTATGAAGAGAATTATGAATGTTGAGGAAGCGAGTGAAGTATGCAGAGATAGAGTTCTCTGGCACTCTGTTCTCTCTGCCTACCCTGCAAGGGATATGGCCTGATGATATGTTTGTTTGTTTGTATTACAATTAAATCTCTTAATTATTTACAATGACATCCAAAAGGAAGGAAAGTTGTAAGGATATGTGTGCTTAGTCCGTCACTACAAAGAACAAAAATGGAATTGGTCTTGTCTAAAAAATGCTCTAATTGAGCTTATTTTACGAAAAATTAATATAACATTGTAATGATTTCTGATATTTACGCGAATATTACATATTAGAAATAAAACTATTTTTACGAATTCTATCATCATGGTCATGGGAGAGCAGTCGTCTCGAAACATCGGGCAATTAAAAATCAAATACAAACGCGATAGAATCCGTAATAGTTTTATTAGAATATCTATAAGATTACATAGTAGAATTTTTACGACAAGTAAAACTAATATTTTGACAAATATTACAAACAGTAAATAGGTAATTGTGGTACTAATTGTCATAAAAATAATTTTAACATACATACATACCATCACGCTATGTCCTTTGCAGGGTAGGCAGAGAGAACAGAGTGCCAGACAACTCTATCCTTGCATACTTCCCTCGCTTCCTCAACATTCATAATTCTCTTCATACACGCTCGCCGGTTTCGGAGACTCTTGACTCCACCTTCCTTGAGTACATGACCGATCTGGTCTAGGTAGGTTAGTCTCGGTCTCCCCCGGTACCTACATCCTTCCACTTTCGCACTGTATATCTTCATAACCAGACGTTCGTTCAGCATTCTTTCCACATGTCTGAACCATCGGAGCATTCCCTTTCGCATCTTTACACATAATTTTAACATACTACATATTATGATATTGTAACTTTAAATACTTTAATTAAACGAAATAATTGCAATAGTATGTAAGAACATTATTATAAATTGTGTAAATGTATATTTATTTAGTAATATAATTGACAAAATATTTGTATTTATTATGACATGCTAACTGTTTAACGACAAAACTTAATTAGGTATTACTTAAAATATTGACCTTGATAAGTTACAATTTACCGGTAAATTCGTTTACGTCCTAACATAGAGAGAAATATACAAATATCTCTTGTTTATAATATTAGTATAGATAATTGTGTTTATTCGGCTATTAATGAATCATGAGGAAACTCTTCTTGCTCTCCTGCTCGTGGTTTCGCTCGCGTAAAAAGTGACTTACCCAAAGTTGAACTACTATCCCAAGAGAACATATTACTCTAGCCGAGGCAGCGAGTGACCAGACCGGGGATTAGTCTGGTCGCTCGGGGCGGGGCCACACCGCGTGAGGACGATGCCCCGACGGTGAAAGCTGCCGCGGCATTGACTCGAGAGGTTGAGGGTAAACCGCCGAGCGGACCACCGTAAACAAAGACCGGGTTCCGGCGGCCCGCTCGCTCGGCGAAGAGAGGTACATGTAGGAAGGTCGCGCGCCGCTACTTCTGTCACCCCGGATGAATTTAAAGGGTGTGCGCACTCTACAGCCCATAGCCAAAAAAAGGAACATATTACTGGGATAAAAGTACACAATGTGTCAATCCAGGCAATTTACAGTTAGGCTGTAAATTTCCTGGATTAACATATTGTATGGTACAGTTTACGCGTGATCGAGTAACAAAACGTCCAAACATCTTCACATTTATAATTTTAGTAAGATATTAGGATAGGTCAGGATAGTCTTATCATTCATATATCTATACATATCTATACATATACTAGTTTTTAAAAGACCACACCCCACGTTCTTGTTATTTTTTGACAGGCCACCGGCTGGACGCGTCCCGGCCATAGCATCCCTGGCGAGCTTTATAAACATATTACCAGGCCATTCGAGAGCCCTTGAACACTGAAGAACTTAGACCCTACTTTTTTTTTTGCCGTGGACTATGGATGCGTCTCGCCCCGCCAAATCGGTCCGGGGTGACGGAAGAGACGGCGCGTGACCCCATAGACCCACCATGCAAACTCCTCTCTTCGCCGTGCGAGCGGGCCACCGGTACCCGATCTTTGTCTTCGGTGGCCCGCCGGCAGTTGATCCTCGCGGGTTCCTCTCGAGTCGACGCCTCGACAGCTTTCGCCGTCGGGGCGTCGTTCTGACGCGGTAACTTAGACCCTACTGGGAAAAAAAAGTTCATAAAGTTCAAGATACATTATTTCTAAGATATTTTACAGTAAAACATATAAATTGTAAACATATTATGTCCTCAATAACTTACCATAGAAGTTACATCTGCGCAAACTGAAGTAACCTACATAAGAACACCTTAATCAACAATAGTTAATATATCTCACAGACTCAAATGAATTTTATTTCATAATTACTTAACAGATTGCGTCCGTCCTTCCGTGTTAGTTAATTACGGCATTTCTTTAATTGTTTTTTTTTTGCTACGGTAGTAATATTTGATACGGACTAATAGGCTTGCATTATTAAGGAAAGCATGCTATGTTGTTTTTTTTTTAATTAGTATTAGTGTTACATGAGTAATATATGAAGAAAGATACTGGTTGTGCAGAAACGGAAATTAGTTGCAATGGCATAAACTTTTTTTTTTTGTGTTTAGATAATATATTTGAATCTTTGTGGAAAGGGATTAAAAATATTGCAACTTTAATCTTAAAGATTTTTTCATTCATTAATTTGCCTGTTCTTATCCCAATTACTTAGATTCGTGCATATATGATAGAACGTATATATATATATATATATATATATATATATATATATATATATATATATATATATATATATATATATATATATATATAAGATGATAAAACGCATATAACATCTATGCGAGAGAAAGAAAACTCGACACAAAACCCTATACCAACACGTTTGACCAGCGTGGTATAGTAGGGCAATTGCCCTTTTTTTTTGTTGCGGTGGACTATAGACGTGGTCTCGCCTCGCCAAGTCGGTCCGGGGTGACTGAAAAGGCGGCGCGTGACCCCACAGACCCACCATGCAACTCTCCTCTCTTCGCCGTGCGAGCAAGCCACCGGTACCCGATCTTTGTCTTCTGTGGCCTAAGTCAATTGCCCACTCATTACGTAAGAGGTTTGAGCCCAACAGTGGGATGTGTATGAGCTGAGATGACATATTATAGATATAAATCTTGTTGGACATGAGATATCTTAGCTATCCCGTGACCAAGAACGCTGTAAAGTATTCGAAACGTCGGTAAATTAAAAATCAAATACAAACGCGATAGAATCCGTAAAAGTAGTTTTATTTCAAATGTGTAATACTCGCATTAAACATTAGAAATCGTAATGTATGATCAATATAAAAGAAGCAATATAAATCCATCATCTATAATCTAACACTGTGTGTGTGAAAAAAGTGCGTAAGTACGCGATGTAAACAGTCGCTTAAGCTGTTTTTCTCGCAAACTTTTCGTTACTGACAAAGAATGCAGAACAGAATTTTAAAACCTTGATATAAAAATTTTCACTTAAAATTTTTTTAACTGCACAGATGACGTAATAATTAAAATACCGGCCTATCGTGCCAGCGTCATTTGTTTGTTTCCCACTACGATATTTTCTGCGATTCAGAAATTGTTGATCTGAATATGTGCGTTTTTTTTTTTTTGCTTATGGTGGCAAACGAGCAAACAGCACACCTGATTGTAAGTGTCACTGACGCCCTTGGACCTTTGCAATACCTTCCGTTTAGGCCACTGCCTACTTATAAAATCCCCAAACCCACCTACTTGGGCTTCCGGCTCTCTCGCTCACCGAACGAAGCGCAATAACACATTGCCATCACTCAGACGTCGATCTTCTGCAAGAGTGTGGTACTATCCCGGACGGACTGGCCCGCGGCTGTAGACAGAAAACTGTCAACTAGCGTAGCCCTACCACTATTGAGCGTGATTTGAAACTGTTAAATAAAATATTTATAAAGTCCCCCATAATATAAAGATTAAAGAAAAAGAAAAACAACTGTGAAAATTTCTCAGTTTATTACCGGCAAATGACGAGAATATTGAACTCAATATTTCGCAATCATGTCCGCCCGTATTAAGACACAGCTGTTGTGTAAATGGTAATGAGTTTGTGTTGTATATACTGAAAGTATTTACTACACTTTCCGTTTTTTTTATTTTTGTTATAAACTGACAAGAATGTGGGTTACATTAGCAATAAATATTTCTGTTAACATAAGCGAAATAACTGCCGTTAAATAGAATAGTTGAATTTTAATTCGCTCAAAGAACTTGTAAATATTTAACATAGCAAATCATCATCATCATTCTCCTACTCTTATCCCAATTACTTGGGGTCAATACAATATGTACTCTTCTTTCATAGTACATATTGTAAAAATCACTGGCAATAGTTTTATGACCGGTCGCCTGCCAGACGTTTACCCTCCTTGGGCATGTAATTGTTGATCAAACGGCATCAGATGGAGTTGGCCCAGGTCGTTATAAATAAATGTCAACGTAGCTTATCATAGAAACTATTTTACCTATTATAATCGATTGAATTATGAATCAATAGAAAACCCAACCAATTTGCAATAATTGAACAATATTTTTTATTATGTATTTTTAAAAAAGACAATACCTTACACTAAGAAAATAATCCTTGTATGGCGGGGGCGACTTTTGAAAAATATAATTAATCGGACACAAATTACACCCAAACTCAAGACAACAGTTTGAGTATCGCGCAAAGTATCGTCTCGTGTG